>CM072075.1:0-22500 GCA_036785405.1 Coenonympha arcania | reverse complement strand
TATGACGTCGAAAGTGGGAGTTTCTCCTTTGTTAAGGATCGCCAGACCGAGTTCCTCTAGGGTCCCGCATAGTTCTTCTCCTCGGCGGTCCGTCACAGGACTTCCCCACCAGATGTTTTTGGCGTTACAGTCGCCTGCGACTAACCATCTCTGGGCTCCCAGCTCGAGCCGGATTCTGCGCAGGTGCGCCAGATACTGGTCCATCAGCAGGTCGGGTTCAAAGTAAAACGAAACCAGAACAATCTCCCAGGCGCCGGTACGTATCCCCACCACTGAGATGTTGTTCGTGGTGAGTTTCGGGTACTGAATAACGTGTAGGTCATCGTTAAAAACAATTATTGCGGCCTTGACGGTGCCCTCCCCGCTATCGGCGCACTGGAAGACCCTGATTCCGCTTCGACCCGATACTCTGCCCTCTCTACCAACATAGGGTTCTTGCACTAGCGCTACCTGAACCCCGCGTTTTTCGGACTCGAGTAGGAGCTCAGTGAGTGCAAGTTTTTTCCTCTGGAGGTTTGCTTGAAGGAAGTTGAGAGCCACTGTGTCGACGGGCACAACCTTAGCAATATGCTACCGTGGAGCGGGCCAGTTCGTCCCATCTCCGCCTAATCGGGCAATCGCTGCTGAAGGCGTTATGCTCTCGGTTTTCGAGCTTCGCCCTCGAGCAGTTTATGCATGTGGGCGGTGCTGCCACTGCCCATTTATCGCACTTTGCTTTGAGGTGCGGGCCTCCACAGTGGCTGCACCCGTCCACAGACTCTTTACAGAATTTTCTGCTGTGGCCATAGCCTAGGCACCTCGAGCACTGGACCAGTGGAGACTGATCCTCTGCCCTGACTCTCTGGAGATCTATATGTACACTGCCCATTCCTATTATCCGACTCCAGAGAATAGGCGAGGAGCTCAGGACCACGTTGTTTGTATGCGGGTTTCGGGTCTGTTTCCTGTATTTTACCAGGATCCGGTCATCTCCACTGTTAAGGTTCGCAAAAAGTTCCCTATTCTGGTTCCTCAGGGCTTTTACTATGTCATCGTCAGTATTCATTGATAGGACTCCCTTAAGAACCAGAAGCGGGTCCCTGTTCTTAACCTCCTCAACGTCCAGGCCAGTTCCTTCTCCTGTCAGTCGCTCCTTTGCCTTACGTCTCTCTTCTTCTGAATGGAAACCCATAATCACCTTCCTGTCACGGGCTTTCCGGACCTTCTCTATCTTGACCCACCCCTCCTTAGCATCAATAGTCCGCCTCACCTTATTTAAGATCTCTTCGCCGGTCTCAGTTTCATCTTTCGACGTAACAACCACCGAATGTATGGTGCCTTGTAGTTGTTGCGGTGGTTTGGATGCCACCACGTTGGCATAGGACCTTTGTTCTAGGTTTTCGTGGTATTTCGCCAGCTGTTCTTGAAGATCTGTTAGCCTCTTGGAGTTTTCCGTTAAGAGCCGAGAGTGCTCTTCGAGTTTGCCACTAAGGTCGGGGTCCGGGGCCACCGTAAACGTAGAGTTCACATGTTTAGCTAACGACTCCGCGTCCCCGGAGTCCCCAGGCCCCTTCCGGGCCCTCCCGGACCTCAACGCCTCCTCCGAGGCTGCCAGGAGTTCCCTGAGCCTATCCAGGGCACCCGAGATGGAGTCTTTATATTCCTTTTTCAGATTCCTGGACAGGTCCAGCGAGGTTCTAGCCTTGGCGATCCACGCCTCGGCTTCCTTCATCCTATCTTTGCACTTGCCCGTTACTGGAGGGCGGACTTCAAAGGTCACTGGGGGGCGGACTTCGACCTTCCTGGGGCTTTTATACCCTTCAAATAGTATCTGTCTTTGTGCTGCAGGTGCAGCCTGCGTCAAATGGGCACTGGAGATAGAAGGCCCCGCTAGTGCAGCTTCCCTTTTCTCCAGGCTCTGTCTAACCGACTTTTTCTCCATTTTCGGGGGTGTACTGAGAGGTGGGCTTGGTTCCTGTGATTGCCTTTTAGGGGTCCGGAACATGTTAGAGGGGCGTCAATTTAGTAAAATAAAAGAAAATAATTCAAATATATACTATATCAACGAAGAGCTTTAATATGCAAGAAATGTTTTGTTTGAAGGTGTATAGAGCCTTCTGTCAAAGAAAACCGCACTTAAAAATTTTTATTAGTTTTGTAGTTTCGGAGGGTGTAGAACGCCCCCGAGGTCAAAGTTTTGACTTGAGAAGCGACTTGGGGAGTGTATATGGCCCCACAAGTCGTCCTAAAGCCCTGGACCACTTTCCGCGGTTAAAAACGGGATTTTTGTTTCGCGGCTCTCCTTACGGTAGCGCTCGGCCCTACCTGCATAACCAAGATAGGGTGGGTGGGGGGGCCCGTTTTTCGCGTTTTCCTTTAGCTTTGCGTGGCGCGAGCGCGCCGGCGCGTCTGCGGGCGCACGTACGCGTGCCCTGGCAGCAGTTCAGGAGGAAATTCGCGGGAAATTCGCGAAGTTTTCCTCGAAATTTTCACGAATTTTCCGAGAACAATCAATTTTCCTTCGCTTTTCAGGGCACCGCAGGCAGCCGGGAGTCGACGACAGACGACACCAGCGCGAAAATCGCGGAAACTTTGAGGTAAGTGGTCGAAAATAGAAAAAATAGAAGAAATTTGTATCAATTTGATATCCGGTTAGGTTAGGTTAGGTTAGGTTAGGTTAGGTTAGGTTAGGTTAGGTTAGGTTAGGTTAGGTTAGGTTAGGTTAGGTTAGGTTAGGTTAGGTTAGGTTAGGTTAGGTTAGGTTAGGTTAGGTTAGGTTAGGTTAGGTTAGGTTAGGTTAGGTTAGGTTAGGTTAGGTTAGGTTAGGTTAGGTTAGGTTAGGTTAGGTTAGGTTAGGTTAGGTTAGGTTAGGTTAGGTTAGGTTAGGTTAGGTTAGGTTAGGTTAGGTTAGGTTAGGTTAGGTTAGGTTAGGTTAGGTTAGGTTAGGTTAGGTTAGGTTAGGTTAGGTTAGGTTAGGTTAGGTTAGGTTAGGTTAGGTTAGGTTAGGTTAGGTTAGGTTAGGTTAGGTTAGGTTAGGTTAGGTTAGGTTAGGTTAGGTTAGGTTAGGTTAGGTTAGGTTAGGTTAGGTTAGGTTAGGTTAGGTTAGGTTAGGTTAGGTTAGGTTAGGTTAGGTTAGGTTAGGTTAGGTTAGGTTAGGTTAGGTTAGGTTAGGTTAGGTTAGGTTAGGTTAGGTTAGGTTAGGTTAGGTTAGGTTAGGTTAGGTTAGGTTAGGTTAGGTTAGGTTAGGTTAGGTTAGGTTAGGTTAGGTTAGGTTAGGTTAGGTTAGGTTAGGTTAGGTTAGGTTAGGTTAGGTTAGGTTAGGTTAGGTTAGGTTAGGTTAGGTTAGGTTAGGTTAGGTTAGGTTAGGTTAGGTTAGGTTAGGTTAGGTTAGGTTAGGTTAGGTTAGGTTAGGTTAGGTTAGGTTAGGTTAGGTTAGGTTAGGTTAGGTTAGGTTAGGTTAGGTTAGGTTAGGTTAGGTTAGGTTAGGTTAGGTTAGGTTAGGTTAGGTTAGGTTAGGTTAGGTTAGGTTAGGTTAGGTTAGGTTAGGTTAGGTTAGGTTAGGTTAGGTTAGGTTAGGTTAGGTTAGGTTAGGTTAGGTTAGGTTAGGTTAGGTTAGGTTAGGTTAGGTTAGGTTAGGTTAGGTTAGGTTAGGTTAGGTTAGGTTAGGTTAGGTTAGGTTAGGTTAGGTTAGGTTAGGTTAGGTTAGGTTAGGTTAGGTTAGGTTAGGTTAGGTTAGGTTAGGTTAGGTTAGGTTAGGTTAGGTTAGGTTAGGTTAGGTTAGGTTAGGTTAGGTTAGGTTAGGTTAGGTTAGGTTAGGTTAGGTTAGGTTAGGTTAGGTTAGGTTAGGTTAGGTTAGGTTAGGTTAGGTTAGGTTAGGTTAGGTTAGGTTAGGTTAGGTTAGGTTAGGTTAGGTTAGGTTAGGTTAGGTTAGGTTAGGTTAGGTTAGGTTAGGTTAGGTTAGGTTAGGTTAGGTTAGGTTAGGTTAGGTTAGGTTAGGTTAGGTTAGGTTAGGTTAGGTTAGGTTAGGTTAGGTTAGGTTAGGTTAGGTTAGGTTAGGTTAGGTTAGGTTAGGTTAGGTTAGGTTAGGTTAGGTTAGGTTAGGTTAGGTTAGGTTAGGTTAGGTTAGGTTAGGTTAGGTTAGGTTAGGTTAGGTTAGGTTAGGTTAGGTTAGGTTAGGTTAGGTTAGGTTAGGTTAGGTTAGGTTAGGTTAGGTTAGGTTAGGTTAGGTTAGGTTAGGTTAGGTTAGGTTAGGTTAGGTTAGGTTAGGTTAGGTTAGGTTAGGTTAGGTTAGGTTAGGTTAGGTTAGGTTAGGTTAGGTTAGGTTAGGTTAGGTTAGGTTAGGTTAGGTTAGGTTAGGTTAGGTTAGGTTAGGTTAGGTTAGGTTAGGTTAGGTTAGGTTAGGTTAGGTTAGGTTAGGTTAGGTTAGGTTAGGTTAGGTTAGGTTAGGTTAGGTTAGGTTAGGTTAGGTTAGGTTAGGTTAGGTTAGGTTAGGTTAGGTTAGGTTAGGTTAGGTTAGGTTAGGTTAGGTTAGGTTAGGTTAGGTTAGGTTAGGTTAGGTTAGGTTAGGTTAGGTTAGGTTAGGTTAGGTTAGGTTAGGTTAGGTTAGGTTAGGTTAGGTTAGGTTAGGTTAGGTTAGGTTAGGTTAGGTTAGGTTAGGTTAGGTTAGGTTAGGTTAGGTTAGGTTAGGTTAGGTTAGGTTAGGTTAGGTTAGGTTAGGTTAGGTTAGGTTAGGTTAGGTTAGGTTAGGTTAGGTTAGGTTAGGTTAGGTTAGGTTAGGTTAGGTTAGGTTAGGTTAGGTTAGGTTAGGTTAGGTTAGGTTAGGTTAGGTTAGGTTAGGTTAGGTTAGGTTAGGTTAGGTTAGGTTAGGTTAGGTTAGGTTAGGTTAGGTTAGGTTAGGTTAGGTTAGGTTAGGTTAGGTTAGGTTAGGTTAGGTTAGGTTAGGTTAGGTTAGGTTAGGTTAGGTTAGGTTAGGTTAGGTTAGGTTAGGTTAGGTTAGGTTAGGTTAGGTTAGGTTAGGTTAGGTTAGGTTAGGTTAGGTTAGGTTAGGTTAGGTTAGGTTAGGTTAGGTTAGGTTAGGTTAGGTTAGGTTAGGTTAGGTTAGGTTAGGTTAGGTTAGGTTAGGTTAGGTTAGGTTAGGTTAGGTTAGGTTAGGTTAGGTTAGGTTAGGTTAGGTTAGGTTAGGTTAGGTTAGGTTAGGTTAGGTTAGGTTAGGTTAGGTTAGGTTAGGTTAGGTTAGGTTAGGTTAGGTTAGGTTAGGTTAGGTTAGGTTAGGTTAGGTTAGGTTAGGTTAGGTTAGGTTAGGTTAGGTTAGGTTAGGTTAGGTTAGGTTAGGTTAGGTTAGGTTAGGTTAGGTTAGGTTAGGTTAGGTTAGGTTAGGTTAGGTTAGGTTAGGTTAGGTTAGGTTAGGTTAGGTTAGGTTAGGTTAGGTTAGGTTAGGTTAGGTTAGGTTAGGTTAGGTTAGGTTAGGTTAGGTTAGGTTAGGTTAGGTTAGGTTAGGTTAGGTTAGGTTAGGTTAGGTTAGGTTAGGTTAGGTTAGGTTAGGTTAGGTTAGGTTAGGTTAGGTTAGGTTAGGTTAGGTTAGGTTAGGTTAGGTTAGGTTAGGTTAGGTTAGGTTAGGTTAGGTTAGGTTAGGTTAGGTTAGGTTAGGTTAGGTTAGGTTAGGTTAGGTTAGGTTAGGTTAGGTTAGGTTAGGTTAGGTTAGGTTAGGTTAGGTTAGGTTAGGTTAGGTTAGGTTAGGTTAGGTTAGGTTAGGTTAGGTTAGGTTAGGTTAGGTTAGGTTAGGTTAGGTTAGGTTAGGTTAGGTTAGGTTAGGTTAGGTTAGGTTAGGTTAGGTTAGGTTAGGTTAGGTTAGGTTAGGTTAGGTTAGGTTAGGTTAGGTTAGGTTAGGTTAGGTTAGGTTAGGTTAGGTTAGGTTAGGTTAGGTTAGGTTAGGTTAGGTTAGGTTAGGTTAGGTTAGGTTAGGTTAGGTTAGGTTAGGTTAGGTTAGGTTAGGTTAGGTTAGGTTAGGTTAGGTTAGGTTAGGTTAGGTTAGGTTAGGTTAGGTTAGGTTAGGTTAGGTTAGGTTAGGTTAGGTTAGGTTAGGTTAGGTTAGGTTAGGTTAGGTTAGGTTAGGTTAGGTTAGGTTAGGTTAGGTTAGGTTAGGTTAGGTTAGGTTAGGTTAGGTTAGGTTAGGTTAGGTTAGGTTAGGTTAGGTTAGGTTAGGTTAGGTTAGGTTAGGTTAGGTTAGGTTAGGTTAGGTTAGGTTAGGTTAGGTTAGGTTAGGTTAGGTTAGGTTAGGTTAGGTTAGGTTAGGTTAGGTTAGGTTAGGTTAGGTTAGGTTAGGTTAGGTTAGGTTAGGTTAGGTTAGGTTAGGTTAGGTTAGGTTAGGTTAGGTTAGGTTAGGTTAGGTTAGGTTAGGTTAGGTTAGGTTAGGTTAGGTTAGGTTAGGTTAGGTTAGGTTAGGTTAGGTTAGGTTAGGTTAGGTTAGGTTAGGTTAGGTTAGGTTAGGTTAGGTTAGGTTAGGTTAGGTTAGGTTAGGTTAGGTTAGGTTAGGTTAGGTTAGGTTAGGTTAGGTTAGGTTAGGTTAGGTTAGGTTAGGTTAGGTTAGGTTAGGTTAGGTTAGGTTAGGTTAGGTTAGGTTAGGTTAGGTTAGGTTAGGTTAGGTTAGGTTAGGTTAGGTTAGGTTAGGTTAGGTTAGGTTAGGTTAGGTTAGGTTAGGTTAGGTTAGGTTAGGTTAGGTTAGGTTAGGTTAGGTTAGGTTAGGTTAGGTTAGGTTAGGTTAGGTTAGGTTAGGTTAGGTTAGGTTAGGTTAGGTTAGGTTAGGTTAGGTTAGGTTAGGTTAGGTTAGGTTAGGTTAGGTTAGGTTAGGTTAGGTTAGGTTAGGTTAGGTTAGGTTAGGTTAGGTTAGGTTAGGTTAGGTTAGGTTAGGTTAGGTTAGGTTAGGTTAGGTTAGGTTAGGTTAGGTTAGGTTAGGTTAGGTTAGGTTAGGTTAGGTTAGGTTAGGTTAGGTTAGGTTAGGTTAGGTTAGGTTAGGTTAGGTTAGGTTAGGTTAGGTTAGGTTAGGTTAGGTTAGGTTAGGTTAGGTTAGGTTAGGTTAGGTTAGGTTAGGTTAGGTTAGGTTAGGTTAGGTTAGGTTAGGTTAGGTTAGGTTAGGTTAGGTTAGGTTAGGTTAGGTTAGGTTAGGTTAGGTTAGGTTAGGTTAGGTTAGGTTAGGTTAGGTTAGGTTAGGTTAGGTTAGGTTAGGTTAGGTTAGGTTAGGTTAGGTTAGGTTAGGTTAGGTTAGGTTAGGTTAGGTTAGGTTAGGTTAGGTTAGGTTAGGTTAGGTTAGGTTAGGTTAGGTTAGGTTAGGTTAGGTTAGGTTAGGTTAGGTTAGGTTAGGTTAGGTTAGGTTAGGTTAGGTTAGGTTAGGTTAGGTTAGGTTAGGTTAGGTTAGGTTAGGTTAGGTTAGGTTAGGTTAGGTTAGGTTAGGTTAGGTTAGGTTAGGTTAGGTTAGGTTAGGTTAGGTTAGGTTAGGTTAGGTTAGGTTAGGTTAGGTTAGGTTAGGTTAGGTTAGGTTAGGTTAGGTTAGGTTAGGTTAGGTTAGGTTAGGTTAGGTTAGGTTAGGTTAGGTTAGGTTAGGTTAGGTTAGGTTAGGTTAGGTTAGGTTAGGTTAGGTTAGGTTAGGTTAGGTTAGGTTAGGTTAGGTTAGGTTAGGTTAGGTTAGGTTAGGTTAGGTTAGGTTAGGTTAGGTTAGGTTAGGTTAGGTTAGGTTAGGTTAGGTTAGGTTAGGTTAGGTTAGGTTAGGTTAGGTTAGGTTAGGTTAGGTTAGGTTAGGTTAGGTTAGGTTAGGTTAGGTTAGGTTAGGTTAGGTTAGGTTAGGTTAGGTTAGGTTAGGTTAGGTTAGGTTAGGTTAGGTTAGGTTAGGTTAGGTTAGGTTAGGTTAGGTTAGGTTAGGTTAGGTTAGGTTAGGTTAGGTTAGGTTAGGTTAGGTTAGGTTAGGTTAGGTTAGGTTAGGTTAGGTTAGGTTAGGTTAGGTTAGGTTAGGTTAGGTTAGGTTAGGTTAGGTTAGGTTAGGTTAGGTTAGGTTAGGTTAGGTTAGGTTAGGTTAGGTTAGGTTAGGTTAGGTTAGGTTAGGTTAGGTTAGGTTAGGTTAGGTTAGGTTAGGTTAGGTTAGGTTAGGTTAGGTTAGGTTAGGTTAGGTTAGGTTAGGTTAGGTTAGGTTAGGTTAGGTTAGGTTAGGTTAGGTTAGGTTAGGTTAGGTTAGGTTAGGTTAGGTTAGGTTAGGTTAGGTTAGGTTAGGTTAGGTTAGGTTAGGTTAGGTTAGGTTAGGTTAGGTTAGGTTAGGTTAGGTTAGGTTAGGTTAGGTTAGGTTAGGTTAGGTTAGGTTAGGTTAGGTTAGGTTAGGTTAGGTTAGGTTAGGTTAGGTTAGGTTAGGTTAGGTTAGGTTAGGTTAGGTTAGGTTAGGTTAGGTTAGGTTAGGTTAGGTTAGGTTAGGTTAGGTTAGGTTAGGTTAGGTTAGGTTAGGTTAGGTTAGGTTAGGTTAGGTTAGGTTAGGTTAGGTTAGGTTAGGTTAGGTTAGGTTAGGTTAGGTTAGGTTAGGTTAGGTTAGGTTAGGTTAGGTTAGGTTAGGTTAGGTTAGGTTAGGTTAGGTTAGGTTAGGTTAGGTTAGGTTAGGTTAGGTTAGGTTAGGTTAGGTTAGGTTAGGTTAGGTTAGGTTAGGTTAGGTTAGGTTAGGTTAGGTTAGGTTAGGTTAGGTTAGGTTAGGTTAGGTTAGGTTAGGTTAGGTTAGGTTAGGTTAGGTTAGGTTAGGTTAGGTTAGGTTAGGTTAGGTTAGGTTAGGTTAGGTTAGGTTAGGTTAGGTTAGGTTAGGTTAGGTTAGGTTAGGTTAGGTTAGGTTAGGTTAGGTTAGGTTAGGTTAGGTTAGGTTAGGTTAGGTTAGGTTAGGTTAGGTTAGGTTAGGTTAGGTTAGGTTAGGTTAGGTTAGGTTAGGTTAGGTTAGGTTAGGTTAGGTTAGGTTAGGTTAGGTTAGGTTAGGTTAGGTTAGGTTAGGTTAGGTTAGGTTAGGTTAGGTTAGGTTAGGTTAGGTTAGGTTAGGTTAGGTTAGGTTAGGTTAGGTTAGGTTAGGTTAGGTTAGGTTAGGTTAGGTTAGGTTAGGTTAGGTTAGGTTAGGTTAGGTTAGGTTAGGTTAGGTTAGGTTAGGTTAGGTTAGGTTAGGTTAGGTTAGGTTAGGTTAGGTTAGGTTAGGTTAGGTTAGGTTAGGTTAGGTTAGGTTAGGTTAGGTTAGGTTAGGTTAGGTTAGGTTAGGTTAGGTTAGGTTAGGTTAGGTTAGGTTAGGTTAGGTTAGGTTAGGTTAGGTTAGGTTAGGTTAGGTTAGGTTAGGTTAGGTTAGGTTAGGTTAGGTTAGGTTAGGTTAGGTTAGGTTAGGTTAGGTTAGGTTAGGTTAGGTTAGGTTAGGTTAGGTTAGGTTAGGTTAGGTTAGGTTAGGTTAGGTTAGGTTAGGTTAGGTTAGGTTAGGTTAGGTTAGGTTAGGTTAGGTTAGGTTAGGTTAGGTTAGGTTAGGTTAGGTTAGGTTAGGTTAGGTTAGGTTAGGTTAGGTTAGGTTAGGTTAGGTTAGGTTAGGTTAGGTTAGGTTAGGTTAGGTTAGGTTAGGTTAGGTTAGGTTAGGTTAGGTTAGGTTAGGTTAGGTTAGGTTAGGTTAGGTTAGGTTAGGTTAGGTTAGGTTAGGTTAGGTTAGGTTAGGTTAGGTTAGGTTAGGTTAGGTTAGGTTAGGTTAGGTTAGGTTAGGTTAGGTTAGGTTAGGTTAGGTTAGGTTAGGTTAGGTTAGGTTAGGTTAGGTTAGGTTAGGTTAGGTTAGGTTAGGTTAGGTTAGGTTAGGTTAGGTTAGGTTAGGTTAGGTTAGGTTAGGTTAGGTTAGGTTAGGTTAGGTTAGGTTAGGTTAGGTTAGGTTAGGTTAGGTTAGGTTAGGTTAGGTTAGGTTAGGTTAGGTTAGGTTAGGTTAGGTTAGGTTAGGTTAGGTTAGGTTAGGTTAGGTTAGGTTAGGTTAGGTTAGGTTAGGTTAGGTTAGGTTAGGTTAGGTTAGGTTAGGTTAGGTTAGGTTAGGTTAGGTTAGGTTAGGTTAGGTTAGGTTAGGTTAGGTTAGGTTAGGTTAGGTTAGGTTAGGTTAGGTTAGGTTAGGTTAGGTTAGGTTAGGTTAGGTTAGGTTAGGTTAGGTTAGGTTAGGTTAGGTTAGGTTAGGTTAGGTTAGGTTAGGTTAGGTTAGGTTAGGTTAGGTTAGGTTAGGTTAGGTTAGGTTAGGTTAGGTTAGGTTAGGTTAGGTTAGGTTAGGTTAGGTTAGGTTAGGTTAGGTTAGGTTAGGTTAGGTTAGGTTAGGTTAGGTTAGGTTAGGTTAGGTTAGGTTAGGTTAGGTTAGGTTAGGTTAGGTTAGGTTAGGTTAGGTTAGGTTAGGTTAGGTTAGGTTAGGTTAGGTTAGGTTAGGTTAGGTTAGGTTAGGTTAGGTTAGGTTAGGTTAGGTTAGGTTAGGTTAGGTTAGGTTAGGTTAGGTTAGGTTAGGTTAGGTTAGGTTAGGTTAGGTTAGGTTAGGTTAGGTTAGGTTAGGTTAGGTTAGGTTAGGTTAGGTTAGGTTAGGTTAGGTTAGGTTAGGTTAGGTTAGGTTAGGTTAGGTTAGGTTAGGTTAGGTTAGGTTAGGTTAGGTTAGGTTAGGTTAGGTTAGGTTAGGTTAGGTTAGGTTAGGTTAGGTTAGGTTAGGTTAGGTTAGGTTAGGTTAGGTTAGGTTAGGTTAGGTTAGGTTAGGTTAGGTTAGGTTAGGTTAGGTTAGGTTAGGTTAGGTTAGGTTAGGTTAGGTTAGGTTAGGTTAGGTTAGGTTAGGTTAGGTTAGGTTAGGTTAGGTTAGGTTAGGTTAGGTTAGGTTAGGTTAGGTTAGGTTAGGTTAGGTTAGGTTAGGTTAGGTTAGGTTAGGTTAGGTTAGGTTAGGTTAGGTTAGGTTAGGTTAGGTTAGGTTAGGTTAGGTTAGGTTAGGTTAGGTTAGGTTAGGTTAGGTTAGGTTAGGTTAGGTTAGGTTAGGTTAGGTTAGGTTAGGTTAGGTTAGGTTAGGTTAGGTTAGGTTAGGTTAGGTTAGGTTAGGTTAGGTTAGGTTAGGTTAGGTTAGGTTAGGTTAGGTTAGGTTAGGTTAGGTTAGGTTAGGTTAGGTTAGGTTAGGTTAGGTTAGGTTAGGTTAGGTTAGGTTAGGTTAGGTTAGGTTAGGTTAGGTTAGGTTAGGTTAGGTTAGGTTAGGTTAGGTTAGGTTAGGTTAGGTTAGGTTAGGTTAGGTTAGGTTAGGTTAGGTTAGGTTAGGTTAGGTTAGGTTAGGTTAGGTTAGGTTAGGTTAGGTTAGGTTAGGTTAGGTTAGGTTAGGTTAGGTTAGGTTAGGTTAGGTTAGGTTAGGTTAGGTTAGGTTAGGTTAGGTTAGGTTAGGTTAGGTTAGGTTAGGTTAGGTTAGGTTAGGTTAGGTTAGGTTAGGTATAGGTTAGGTTAGGTTAGGTTAGGTTAGGTTAGGTTAGGTTAGGTTAGGTTAGGTTAGGTTAGGTTAGGTTAGGTTAGGTTAGGTTAGGTTAGGTTAGGTTAGGTTAGGTTAGGTTAGGTTAGGTTAGGTTAGGTTAGGTTAGGTTAGGTTAGGTTAGGTTAGGTTAGGTTAGGTTAGGTTAGGTTAGGTTAGGTTAGGTTAGGTTAGGTTAGGTTAGGTTAGGTTAGGTTAGGTTAGGTTAGGTTAGGTTAGGTTAGGTTAGGTTAGGTTAGGTTAGGTTAGGTTAGGTTAGGTTAGGTTAGGTTAGGTTAGGTTAGGTTAGGTTAGGTTAGGTTAGGTTAGGTTAGGTTAGGTTAGGTTAGGTTAGGTTAGGTTAGGTTAGGTTAGGTTAGGTTAGGTTAGGTTAGGTTAGGTTAGGTTAGGTTAGGTTAGGTTAGGTTAGGTTAGGTTAGGTTAGGTTAGGTTAGGTTAGGTTAGGTTAGGTTAGGTTAGGTTAGGTTAGGTTAGGTTAGGTTAGGTTAGGTTAGGTTAGGTTAGGTTAGGTTAGGTTAGGTTAGGTTAGGTTAGGTTAGGTTAGGTTAGGTTAGGTTAGGTTAGGTTAGGTTAGGTTAGGTTAGGTTAGGTTAGGTTAGGTTAGGTTAGGTTAGGTTAGGTTAGGTTAGGTTAGGTTAGGTTAGGTTAGGTTAGGTTAGGTTAGGTTAGGTTAGGTTAGGTTAGGTTAGGTTAGGTTAGGTTAGGTTAGGTTAGGTTAGGTTAGGTTAGGTTAGGTTAGGTTAGGTTAGGTTAGGTTAGGTTAGGTTAGGTTAGGTTAGGTTAGGTTAGGTTAGGTTAGGTTAGGTTAGGTTAGGTTAGGTTAGGTTAGGTTAGGTTAGGTTAGGTTAGGTTAGGTTAGGTTAGGTTAGGTTAGGTTAGGTTAGGTTAGGTTAGGTTAGGTTAGGTTAGGTTAGGTTAGGTTAGGTTAGGTTAGGTTAGGTTAGGTTAGGTTAGGTTAGGTTAGGTTAGGTTAGGTTAGGTTAGGTTAGGTTAGGTTAGGTTAGGTTAGGTTAGGTTAGGTTAGGTTAGGTTAGGTTAGGTTAGGTTAGGTTAGGTTAGGTTAGGTTAGGTTAGGTTAGGTTAGGTTAGGTTAGGTTAGGTTAGGTTAGGTTAGGTTAGGTTAGGTTAGGTTAGGTTAGGTTAGGTTAGGTTAGGTTAGGTTAGGTTAGGTTAGGTTAGGTTAGGTTAGGTTAGGTTAGGTTAGGTTAGGTTAGGTTAGGTTAGGTTAGGTTAGGTTAGGTTAGGTTAGGTTAGGTTAGGTTAGGTTAGGTTAGGTTAGGTTAGGTTAGGTTAGGTTAGGTTAGGTTAGGTTAGGTTAGGTTAGGTTAGGTTAGGTTAGGTTAGGTTAGGTTAGGTTAGGTTAGGTTAGGTTAGGTTAGGTTAGGTTAGGTTAGGTTAGGTTAGGTTAGGTTAGGTTAGGTTAGGTTAGGTTAGGTTAGGTTAGGTTAGGTTAGGTTAGGTTAGGTTAGGTTAGGTTAGGTTAGGTTAGGTTAGGTTAGGTTAGGTTAGGTTAGGTTAGGTTAGGTTAGGTTAGGTTAGGTTAGGTTAGGTTAGGTTAGGTTAGGTTAGGTTAGGTTAGGTTAGGTTAGGTTAGGTTAGGTTAGGTTAGGTTAGGTTAGGTTAGGTTAGGTTAGGTTAGGTTAGGTTAGGTTAGGTTAGGTTAGGTTAGGTTAGGTTAGGTTAGGTTAGGTTAGGTTAGGTTAGGTTAGGTTAGGTTAGGTTAGGTTAGGTTAGGTTAGGTTAGGTTAGGTTAGGTTAGGTTAGGTTAGGTTAGGTTAGGTTAGGTTAGGTTAGGTTAGGTTAGGTTAGGTTAGGTTAGGTTAGGTTAGGTTAGGTTAGGTTAGGTTAGGTTAGGTTAGGTTAGGTTAGGTTAGGTTAGGTTAGGTTAGGTTAGGTTAGGTTAGGTTAGGTTAGGTTAGGTTAGGTTAGGTTAGGTTAGGTTAGGTTAGGTTAGGTTAGGTTAGGTTAGGTTAGGTTAGGTTAGGTTAGGTTAGGTTAGGTTAGGTTAGGTTAGGTTAGGTTAGGTTAGGTTAGGTTAGGTTAGGTTAGGTTAGGTTAGGTTAGGTTAGGTTAGGTTAGGTTAGGTTAGGTTAGGTTAGGTTAGGTTAGGTTAGGTTAGGTTAGGTTAGGTTAGGTTAGGTTAGGTTAGGTTAGGTTAGGTTAGGTTAGGTTAGGTTAGGTTAGGTTAGGTTAGGTTAGGTTAGGTTAGGTTAGGTTAGGTTAGGTTAGGTTAGGTTAGGTTAGGTTAGGTTAGGTTAGGTTAGGTTAGGTTAGGTTAGGTTAGGTTAGGTTAGGTTAGGTTAGGTTAGGTTAGGTTAGGTTAGGTTAGGTTAGGTTAGGTTAGGTTAGGTTAGGTTAGGTTAGGTTAGGTTAGGTTAGGTTAGGTTAGGTTAGGTTAGGTTAGGTTAGGTTAGGTTAGGTTAGGTTAGGTTAGGTTAGGTTAGGTTAGGTTAGGTTAGGTTAGGTTAGGTTAGGTTAGGTTAGGTTAGGTTAGGTTAGGTTAGGTTAGGTTAGGTTAGGTTAGGTTAGGTTAGGTTAGGTTAGGTTAGGTTAGGTTAGGTTAGGTTAGGTTAGGTTAGGTTAGGTTAGGTTAGGTTAGGTTAGGTTAGGTTAGGTTAGGTTAGGTTAGGTTAGGTTAGGTTAGGTTAGGTTAGGTTAGGTTAGGTTAGGTTAGGTTAGGTTAGGTTAGGTTAGGTTAGGTTAGGTTAGGTTAGGTTAGGTTAGGTTAGGTTAGGTTAGGTTAGGTTAGGTTAGGTTAGGTTAGGTTAGGTTAGGTTAGGTTAGGTTAGGTTAGGTTAGGTTAGGTTAGGTTAGGTTAGGTTAGGTTAGGTTAGGTTAGGTTAGGTTAGGTTAGGTTAGGTTAGGTTAGGTTAGGTTAGGTTAGGTTAGGTTAGGTTAGGTTAGGTTAGGTTAGGTTAGGTTAGGTTAGGTTAGGTTAGGTTAGGTTAGGTTAGGTTAGGTTAGGTTAGGTTAGGTTAGGTTAGGTTAGGTTAGGTTAGGTTAGGTTAGGTTAGGTTAGGTTAGGTTAGGTTAGGTTAGGTTAGGTTAGGTTAGGTTAGGTTAGGTTAGGTTAGGTTAGGTTAGGTTAGGTTAGGTTAGGTTAGGTTAGGTTAGGTTAGGTTAGGTTAGGTTAGGTTAGGTTAGGTTAGGTTAGGTTAGGTTAGGTTAGGTTAGGTTAGGTTAGGTTAGGTTAGGTTAGGTTAGGTTAGGTTAGGTTAGGTTAGGTTAGGTTAGGTTAGGTTAGGTTAGGTTAGGTTAGGTTAGGTTAGGTTAGGTTAGGTTAGGTTAGGTTAGGTTAGGTTAGGTTAGGTTAGGTTAGGTTAGGTTAGGTTAGGTTAGGTTAGGTTAGGTTAGGTTAGGTTAGGTTAGGTTAGGTTAGGTTAGGTTAGGTTAGGTTAGGTTAGGTTAGGTTAGGTTAGGTTAGGTTAGGTTAGGTTAGGTTAGGTTAGGTTAGGTTAGGTTAGGTTAGGTTAGGTTAGGTTAGGTTAGGTTAGGTTAGGTTAGGTTAGGTTAGGTTAGGTTAGGTTAGGTTAGGTTAGGTTAGGTTAGGTTAGGTTAGGTTAGGTTAGGTTAGGTTAGGTTAGGTTAGGTTAGGTTAGGTTAGGTTAGGTTAGGTTAGGTTAGGTTAGGTTAGGTTAGGTTAGGTTAGGTTAGGTTAGGTTAGGTTAGGTTAGGTTAGGTTAGGTTAGGTTAGGTTAGGTTAGGTTAGGTTAGGTTAGGTTAGGTTAGGTTAGGTTAGGTTAGGTTAGGTTAGGTTAGGTTAGGTTAGGTTAGGTTAGGTTAGGTTAGGTTAGGTTAGGTTAGGTTAGGTTAGGTTAGGTTAGGTTAGGTTAGGTTAGGTTAGGTTAGGTTAGGTTAGGTTAGGTTAGGTTAGGTTAGGTTAGGTTAGGTTAGGTTAGGTTAGGTTAGGTTAGGTTAGGTTAGGTTAGGTTAGGTTAGGTTAGGTTAGGTTAGGTTAGGTTAGGTTAGGTTAGGTTAGGTTAGGTTAGGTTAGGTTAGGTTAGGTTAGGTTAGGTTAGGTTAGGTTAGGTTAGGTTAGGTTAGGTTAGGTTAGGTTAGGTTAGGTTAGGTTAGGTTAGGTTAGGTTAGGTTAGGTTAGGTTAGGTTAGGTTAGGTTAGGTTAGGTTAGGTTAGGTTAGGTTAGGTTAGGTTAGGTTAGGTTAGGTTAGGTTAGGTTAGGTTAGGTTAGGTTAGGTTAGGTTAGGTTAGGTTAGGTTAGGTTAGGTTAGGTTAGGTTAGGTTAGGTTAGGTTAGGTTAGGTTAGGTTAGGTTAGGTTAGGTTAGGTTAGGTTAGGTTAGGTTAGGTTAGGTTAGGTTAGGTTAGGTTAGGTTAGGTTAGGTTAGGTTAGGTTAGGTTAGGTTAGGTTAGGTTAGGTTAGGTTAGGTTAGGTTAGGTTAGGTTAGGTTAGGTTAGGTTAGGTTAGGTTAGGTTAGGTTAGGTTAGGTTAGGTTAGGTTAGGTTAGGTTAGGTTAGGTTAGGTTAGGTTAGGTTAGGTTAGGTTAGGTTAGGTTAGGTTAGGTTAGGTTAGGTTAGGTTAGGTTAGGTTAGGTTAGGTTAGGTTAGGTTAGGTTAGGTTAGGTTAGGTTAGGTTAGGTTAGGTTAGGTTAGGTTAGGTTAGGTTAGGTTAGGTTAGGTTAGGTTAGGTTAGGTTAGGTTAGGTTAGGTTAGGTTAGGTTAGGTTAGGTTAGGTTAGGTTAGGTTAGGTTAGGTTAGGTTAGGTTAGGTTAGGTTAGGTTAGGTTAGGTTAGGTTAGGTTAGGTTAGGTTAGGTTAGGTTAGGTTAGGTTAGGTTAGGTTAGGTTAGGTTAGGTTAGGTTAGGTTAGGTTAGGTTAGGTTAGGTTAGGTTAGGTTAGGTTAGGTTAGGTTAGGTTAGGTTAGGTTAGGTTAGGTTAGGTTAGGTTAGGTTAGGTTAGGTTAGGTTAGGTTAGGTTAGGTTAGGTTAGGTTAGGTTAGGTTAGGTTAGGTTAGGTTAGGTTAGGTTAGGTTAGGTTAGGTTAGGTTAGGTTAGGTTAGGTTAGGTTAGGTTAGGTTAGGTTAGGTTAGGTTAGGTTAGGTTAGGTTAGGTTAGGTTAGGTTAGGTTAGGTTAGGTTAGGTTAGGTTAGGTTAGGTTAGGTTAGGTTAGGTTAGGTTAGGTTAGGTTAGGTTAGGTTAGGTTAGGTTAGGTTAGGTTAGGTTAGGTTAGGTTAGGTTAGGTTAGGTTAGGTTAGGTTAGGTTAGGTTAGGTTAGGTTAGGTTAGGTTAGGTTAGGTTAGGTTAGGTTAGGTTAGGTTAGGTTAGGTTAGGTTAGGTTAGGTTAGGTTAGGTTAGGTTAGGTTAGGTTAGGTTAGGTTAGGTTAGGTTAGGTTAGGTTAGGTTAGGTTAGGTTAGGTTAGGTTAGGTTAGGTTAGGTTAGGTTAGGTTAGGTTAGGTTAGGTTAGGTTAGGTTAGGTTAGGTTAGGTTAGGTTAGGTTAGGTTAGGTTAGGTTAGGTTAGGTTAGGTTAGGTTAGGTTAGGTTAGGTTAGGTTAGGTTAGGTTAGGTTAGGTTAGGTTAGGTTAGGTTAGGTTAGGTTAGGTTAGGTTAGGTTAGGTTAGGTTAGGTTAGGTTAGGTTAGGTTAGGTTAGGTTAGGTTAGGTTAGGTTAGGTTAGGTTAGGTTAGGTTAGGTTAGGTTAGGTTAGGTTAGGTTAGGTTAGGTTAGGTTAGGTTAGGTTAGGTTAGGTTAGGTTAGGTTAGGTTAGGTTAGGTTAGGTTAGGTTAGGTTAGGTTAGGTTAGGTTAGGTTAGGTTAGGTTAGGTTAGGTTAGGTTAGGTTAGGTTAGGTTAGGTTAGGTTAGGTTAGGTTAGGTTAGGTTAGGTTAGGTTAGGTTAGGTTAGGTTAGGTTAGGTTAGGTTAGGTTAGGTTAGGTTAGGTTAGGTTAGGTTAGGTTAGGTTAGGTTAGGTTAGGTTAGGTTAGGTTAGGTTAGGTTAGGTTAGGTTAGGTTAGGTTAGGTTAGGTTAGGTTAGGTTAGGTTAGGTTAGGTTAGGTTAGGTTAGGTTAGGTTAGGTTAGGTTAGGTTAGGTTAGGTTAGGTTAGGTTAGGTTAGGTTAGGTTAGGTTAGGTTAGGTTAGGTTAGGTTAGGTTAGGTTAGGTTAGGTTAGGTTAGGTTAGGTTAGGTTAGGTTAGGTTAGGTTAGGTTAGGTTAGGTTAGGTTAGGTTAGGTTAGGTTAGGTTAGGTTAGGTTAGGTTAGGTTAGGTTAGGTTAGGTTAGGTTAGGTTAGGTTAGGTTAGGTTAGGTTAGGTTAGGTTAGGTTAGGTTAGGTTAGGTTAGGTTAGGTTAGGTTAGGTTAGGTTAGGTTAGGTTAGGTTAGGTTAGGTTAGGTTAGGTTAGGTTAGGTTAGGTTAGGTTAGGTTAGGTTAGGTTAGGTTAGGTTAGGTTAGGTTAGGTTAGGTTAGGTTAGGTTAGGTTAGGTTAGGTTAGGTTAGGTTAGGTTAGGTTAGGTTAGGTTAGGTTAGGTTAGGTTAGGTTAGGTTAGGTTAGGTTAGGTTAGGTTAGGTTAGGTTAGGTTAGGTTAGGTTAGGTTAGGTTAGGTTAGGTTAGGTTAGGTTAGGTTAGGTTAGGTTAGGTTAGGTTAGGTTAGGTTAGGTTAGGTTAGGTTAGGTTAGGTTAGGTTAGGTTAGGTTAGGTTAGGTTAGGTTAGGTTAGGTTAGGTTAGGTTAGGTTAGGTTAGGTTAGGTTAGGTTAGGTTAGGTTAGGTTAGGTTAGGTTAGGTTAGGTTAGGTTAGGTTAGGTTAGGTTAGGTTAGGTTAGGTTAGGTTAGGTTAGGTTAGGTTAGGTTAGGTTAGGTTAGGTTAGGTTAGGTTAGGTTAGGTTAGGTTAGGTTAGGTTAGGTTAGGTTAGGTTAGGTTAGGTTAGGTTAGGTTAGGTTAGGTTAGGTTAGGTTAGGTTAGGTTAGGTTAGGTTAGGTTAGGTTAGGTTAGGTTAGGTTAGGTTAGGTTAGGTTAGGTTAGGTTAGGTTAGGTTAGGTTAGGTTAGGTTAGGTTAGGTTAGGTTAGGTTAGGTTAGGTTAGGTTAGGTTAGGTTAGGTTAGGTTAGGTTAGGTTAGGTTAGGTTAGGTTAGGTTAGGTTAGGTTAGGTTAGGTTAGGTTAGGTTAGGTTAGGTTAGGTTAGGTTAGGTTAGGTTAGGTTAGGTTAGGTTAGGTTAGGTTAGGTTAGGTTAGGTTAGGTTAGGTTAGGTTAGGTTAGGTTAGGTTAGGTTAGGTTAGGTTAGGTTAGGTTAGGTTAGGTTAGGTTAGGTTAGGTTAGGTTAGGTTAGGTTAGGTTAGGTTAGGTTAGGTTAGGTTAGGTTAGGTTAGGTTAGGTTAGGTTAGGTTAGGTTAGGTTAGGTTAGGTTAGGTTAGGTTAGGTTAGGTTAGGTTAGGTTAGGTTAGGTTAGGTTAGGTTAGGTTAGGTTAGGTTAGGTTAGGTTAGGTTAGGTTAGGTTAGGTTAGGTTAGGTTAGGTTAGGTTAGGTTAGGTTAGGTTAGGTTAGGTTAGGTTAGGTTAGGTTAGGTTAGGTTAGGTTAGGTTAGGTTAGGTTAGGTTAGGTTAGGTTAGGTTAGGTTAGGTTAGGTTAGGTTAGGTTAGGTTAGGTTAGGTTAGGTTAGGTTAGGTTAGGTTAGGTTAGGTTAGGTTAGGTTAGGTTAGGTTAGGTTAGGTTAGGTTAGGTTAGGTTAGGTTAGGTTAGGTTAGGTTAGGTTAGGTTAGGTTAGGTTAGGTTAGGTTAGGTTAGGTTAGGTTAGGTTAGGTTAGGTTAGGTTAGGTTAGGTTAGGTTAGGTTAGGTTAGGTTAGGTTAGGTTAGGTTAGGTTAGGTTAGGTTAGGTTAGGTTAGGTTAGGTTAGGTTAGGTTAGGTTAGGTTAGGTTAGGTTAGGTTAGGTTAGGTTAGGTTAGGTTAGGTTAGGTTAGGTTAGGTTAGGTTAGGTTAGGTTAGGTTAGGTTAGGTTAGGTTAGGTTAGGTTAGGTTAGGTTAGGTTAGGTTAGGTTAGGTTAGGTTAGGTTAGGTTAGGTTAGGTTAGGTTAGGTTAGGTTAGGTTAGGTTAGGTTAGGTTAGGTTAGGTTAGGTTAGGTTAGGTTAGGTTAGGTTAGGTTAGGTTAGGTTAGGTTAGGTTAGGTTAGGTTAGGTTAGGTTAGGTTAGGTTAGGTTAGGTTAGGTTAGGTTAGGTTAGGTTAGGTTAGGTTAGGTTAGGTTAGGTTAGGTTAGGTTAGGTTAGGTTAGGTTAGGTTAGGTTAGGTTAGGTTAGGTTAGGTTAGGTTAGGTTAGGTTAGGTTAGGTTAGGTTAGGTTAGGTTAGGTTAGGTTAGGTTAGGTTAGGTTAGGTTAGGTTAGGTTAGGTTAGGTTAGGTTAGGTTAGGTTAGGTTAGGTTAGGTTAGGTTAGGTTAGGTTAGGTTAGGTTAGGTTAGGTTAGGTTAGGTTAGGTTAGGTTAGGTTAGGTTAGGTTAGGTTAGGTTAGGTTAGGTTAGGTTAGGTTAGGTTAGGTTAGGTTAGGTTAGGTTAGGTTAGGTTAGGTTAGGTTAGGTTAGGTTAGGTTAGGTTAGGTTAGGTTAGGTTAGGTTAGGTTAGGTTAGGTTAGGTTAGGTTAGGTTAGGTTAGGTTAGGTTAGGTTAGGTTAGGTTAGGTTAGGTTAGGTTAGGTTAGGTTAGGTTAGGTTAGGTTAGGTTAGGTTAGGTTAGGTTAGGTTAGGTTAGGTTAGGTTAGGTTAGGTTAGGTTAGGTTAGGTTAGGTTAGGTTAGGTTAGGTTAGGTTAGGTTAGGTTAGGTTAGGTTAGGTTAGGTTAGGTTAGGTTAGGTTAGGTTAGGTTAGGTTAGGTTAGGTTAGGTTAGGTTAGGTTAGGTTAGGTTAGGTTAGGTTAGGTTAGGTTAGGTTAGGTTAGGTTAGGTTAGGTTAGGTTAGGTTAGGTTAGGTTAGGTTAGGTTAGGTTAGGTTAGGTTAGGTTAGGTTAGGTTAGGTTAGGTTAGGTTAGGTTAGGTTAGGTTAGGTTAGGTTAGGTTAGGTTAGGTTAGGTTAGGTTAGGTTAGGTTAGGTTAGGTTAGGTTAGGTTAGGTTAGGTTAGGTTAGGTTAGGTTAGGTTAGGTTAGGTTAGGTTAGGTTAGGTTAGGTTAGGTTAGGTTAGGTTAGGTTAGGTTAGGTTAGGTTAGGTTAGGTTAGGTTAGGTTAGGTTAGGTTAGGTTAGGTTAGGTTAGGTTAGGTTAGGTTAGGTTAGGTTAGGTTAGGTTAGGTTAGGTTAGGTTAGGTTAGGTTAGGTTAGGTTAGGTTAGGTTAGGTTAGGTTAGGTTAGGTTAGGTTAGGTTAGGTTAGGTTAGGTTAGGTTAGGTTAGGTTAGGTTAGGTTAGGTTAGGTTAGGTTAGGTTAGGTTAGGTTAGGTTAGGTTAGGTTAGGTTAGGTTAGGTTAGGTTAGGTTAGGTTAGGTTAGGTTAGGTTAGGTTAGGTTAGGTTAGGTTAGGTTAGGTTAGGTTAGGTTAGGTTAGGTTAGGTTAGGTTAGGTTAGGTTAGGTTAGGTTAGGTTAGGTGTTAGGTTAGGTTAGGTTAGGTTAGGTTAGGTTAGGTTAGGTTAGGTTAGGTTAGGTTAGGTTAGGTTAGGTTAGGTTAGGTTAGGTTAGGTTAGTTAGGTTAGGTTAGGTTAGGTTAGGTTAGGTTAGGTTAGGTTAGGTTAGGTTAGGTTAGTTAGGTTAGGTTAGGTTAGGTTAGGTTAGGTTAGGTTAGGTTAGGTTAGGTTAGGTTAGGTTAGGTTAGGTTAGGTTAGGTTAGGTTAGGTTAGGTTAGGTTAGGTTAGGTTAGGTTAGGTTAGGTTAGGTTAGGTTAGGTTAGGTTAGTTAGGTTAGGTTAGGTTAGGTTAGGTTAGGTTAGGTTAGGTTAGGTTAGGTTAGGTTAGGTTAGGTTAGGTTAGGTTAGGTTAGGTTAGGTTAGGTTAGGTTAGGTTAGGTTAGGTTAGGTTAGGTTAGGTTAGGTTAGGTTAGGTTAGGTTAGGTTAGGTTAGGTTAGGTTAGTTAGGTTAGGTTAGGTTAGGTTAGGTTAGGTTAGGTTAGGTTAGGTTAGGTTAGGTTAGGTTAGGTTAGGTTAGGTTAGGTTAGGTTAGGTTAGGTTAGGTTAGGTTAGGTTAGGTTAGGTTAGGTTAGGTTAGGTTAGGTTAGGTTAGGTAGGTTAGGTTAGGTTAGGTTAGGTTAGGTTAGGTTAGGTTAGGTTAGGTTAGGTTAGGTTAGGTTAGGTTAGGTTAGGTTAGGTTAGGTTAGGTTAGGTTAGGTTAGGTTAGGTTAGGTTAGGTTAGGTTAGGTTAGGTTAGGTTAGGTTAGGTTAGGTTAGGTTAGGTTAGGTTAGGTTAGGTTAGGTTAGGTTAGGTTAGGTTAGGTTAGGTTAGGTTAGGTTAGGTTAGGTTAGGTTAGGTTAGGTTAGGTTAGGTTAGGTTAGGTTAGGTTAGGTTAGGTTAGGTTAGGTTAGGTTAGGTTAGGTTAGGTTAGGTTAGGTTAGGTTAGGTTAGGTTAGGTTAGGTTAGGTTAGGTTAGGTTAGGTTAGGTTAGGTTAGGTTAGGTTAGGTTAGGTTAGGTTAGGTTAGGTTAGGTTAGGTTAGGTTAGGTTAGGTTAGGTTAGGTTAGGTTAGGTGGTAGGTTAGGTTAGGTTAGGTTAGGTTAGGTTAGGTTAGGTTAGGTTAGGTTAGGTTAGGTTAGGTTAGGTTAGGTTAGGTTAGGTTAGGTTAGGTTAGGTTAGGTTAGGTTAGGTTAGGTTAGGTTAGGTTAGGTTAGGTTAGGTTAGGTTAGGTTAGGTTAGGTTAGGTTAGGTTAGGTTAGGTTAGGTTAGGTTAGGTTGATAGGTTAGGTTAGGTTAGGTTAGGTTAGGTTAGGTTAGGTTAGGTTAGGTTAGGTTAGGTTAGGTTAGGTTAGGTTAGGTTAGGTTAGGTTAGGTTAGGTTAGGTTAGGTTAGGTTAGGTTAGGTTAGGTTAGGTTAGGTTAGGTTAGGTTAGGTTAGGTTAGGTTAGGTTAGGTTAGGTTAGGTTAGGTTAGGTTAGGTTAGGTTAGGTTAGGTTAGGTTAGGTTAGGTTGGTT
>CM072074.1:15855000-15858292 GCA_036785405.1 Coenonympha arcania | reverse complement strand
CTAACCTAACCTAACCTAACCTAACCTAACCTAACCTAACCTAACCTAACCTAACCTAACCTAACCTAACCTAACCTAACCTAACCTAACCTAACCTAACCTAACCTAACCTAACCTAACCTAACCTAACCTAACCTAACCTAACCTAACCTAACCTAACCTAACCTAACCTAACCTAACCTAACCTAACCTAACCTAACCTAACCTAACCTAACCTAACCTAACCTAACCTAACCTAACCTAACCTAACCTAACCTAACCTAACCTAACCTAACCTAACCTAACCTAACCTAACCTAACCTAACCTAACCTAACCTAACCTAACCTAACCTAACCTAACCTAACCTAACCTAACCTAACCTAACCTAACCTAACCTAACCTAACCTAACCTAACCTAACCTAACCTAACCTAACCTAACCTAACCTAACCTAACCTAACCTAACCTAACCTAACCTAACCTAACCTAACCTAACCTAACCTAACCTAACCTAACCTAACCTAACCTAACCTAACCTAACCTAACCTAACCTAACCTAACCTAACCTAACCTAACCTAACCTAACCTAACCTAACCTAACCTAACCTAACCTAACCTAACCTAACCTAACCTAACCTAACCTAACCTAACCTAACCTAACCTAACCTAACCTAACCTAACCTAACCTAACCTAACCTAACCTAACCTAACCTAACCTAACCTAACCTAACCTAACCTAACCTAACCTAACCTAACCTAACCTAACCTAACCTAACCTAACCTAACCTAACCTAACCTAACCTAACCTAACCTAACCTAACCTAACCTAACCTAACCTAACCTAACCTAACCTAACCTAACCTAACCTAACCTAACCTAACCTAACCTAACCTAACCTAACCTAACCTAACCTAACCTAACCTAACCTAACCTAACCTAACCTAACCTAACCTAACCTAACCTAACCTAACCTAACCTAACCTAACCTAACCTAACCTAACCTAACCTAACCTAACCTAACCTAACCTAACCTAACCTAACCTAACCTAACCTAACCTAACCTAACCTAACCTAACCTAACCTAACCTAACCTAACCTAACCTAACCTAACCTAACCTAACCTAACCTAACCTAACCTAACCTAACCTAACCTAACCTAACCTAACCTAACCTAACCTAACCTAACCTAACCTAACCTAACCTAACCTAACCTAACCTAACCTAACCTAACCTAACCTAACCTAACCTAACCTAACCTAACCTAACCTAACCTAACCTAACCTAACCTAACCTAACCTAACCTAACCTAACCTAACCTAACCTAACCTAACCTAACCTAACCTAACCTAACCTAACCTAACCTAACCTAACCTAACCTAACCTAACCTAACCTAACCTAACCTAACCTAACCTAACCTAACCTAACCTAACCTAACCTAACCTAACCTAACCTAACCTAACCTAACCTAACCTAACCTAACCTAACCTAACCTAACCTAACCTAACCTAACCTAACCTAACCTAACCTAACCTAACCTAACCTAACCTAACCTAACCTAACCTAACCTAACCTAACCTAACCTAACCTAACCTAACCTAACCTAACCTAACCTAACCTAACCTAACCTAACCTAACCTAACCTAACCTAACCTAACCTAACCTAACCTAACCTAACCTAACCTAACCTAACCTAACCTAACCTAACCTAACCTAACCTAACCTAACCTAACCTAACCTAACCTAACCTAACCTAACCTAACCTAACCTAACCTAACCTAACCTAACCTAACCTAACCTAACCTAACCTAACCTAACCTAACCTAACCTAACCTAACCTAACCTAACCTAACCTAACCTAACCTAACCTAACCTAACCTAACCTAACCTAACCTAACCTAACCTAACCTAACCTAACCTAACCTAACCTAACCTAACCTAACCTAACCTAACCTAACCTAACCTAACCTAACCTAACCTAACCTAACCTAACCTAACCTAACCTAACCTAACCTAACCTAACCTAACCTAACCTAACCTAACCTAACCTAACCTAACCTAACCTAACCTAACCTAACCTAACCTAACCTAACCTAACCTAACCTAACCTAACCTAACCTAACCTAACCTAACCTAACCTAACCTAACCTAACCTAACCTAACCTAACCTAACCTAACCTAACCTAACCTAACCTAACCTAACCTAACCTAACCTAACCTAACCTAACCTAACCTAACCTAACCTAACCTAACCTAACCTAACCTAACCTAACCTAACCTAACCTAACCTAACCTAACCTAACCTAACCTAACCTAACCTAACCTAACCTAACCTAACCTAACCTAACCTAACCTAACCTAACCTAACCTAACCTAACCTAACCTAACCTAACCTAACCTAACCTAACCTAACCTAACCTAACCTAACCTAACCTAACCTAACCTAACCTAACCTAACCTAACCTAACCTAACCTAACCTAACCTAACCTAACCTAACCTAACCTAACCTAACCTAACCTAACCTAACCTAACCTAACCTAACCTAACCTAACCTAACCTAACCTAACCTAACCTAACCTAACCTAACCTAACCTAACCTAACCTAACCTAACCTAACCTAACCTAACCTAACCTAACCTAACCTAACCTAACCTAACCTAACCTAACCTAACCTAACCTAACCTAACCTAACCTAACCTAACCTAACCTAACCTAACCTAACCTAACCTAACCTAACCTAACCTAACCTAACCTAACCTAACCTAACCTAACCTAACCTAACCTAACCTAACCTAACCTAACCGAACCTAACCTAACCTAACCTAACCTAACCTAACCTAACCTAACCTAACCTAACCTAACCTAACCTAACCTAACCTAACCTAACCTAACCTAACCTAACCTAACCTAACCTAACCTAACCTAACCTAACCTAACCTAACCTAACCTAACCTAACCTAACCTAACCTAACCTAACCTAACCTAACCTAACCTAACCTAACCTAACCTAACCTAACCTAACCTAACCTAACCTAACCTAACCTAACCTAACCTAACCTAACCTAACCTAACCTAACCTAACCTAACCTAACCTAACCTAACCTAACCTAACCTAACCTAACCTAACCTAACCTAACCTAACCTAACCTAACCTAACCTAACCTAACCTAACCTAACCTAACCTAACCTAACCTAACCTAACCTAACCTAACCTAACCTAACCTAACCTAACCTAACCTAACCTAACCTAACCTAACCTAACCTAACCTAACCTAACCTAACCTAACCTAACCTAACCTAACCTAACCTAACCT
>CM072074.1:15840000-15845000 GCA_036785405.1 Coenonympha arcania | reverse complement strand
TCGCGAATTTCCCGCGAGTTCTCTCCTGAACTGCTGCCAGGGCACGCGTACGTGCGCCCGCAGACGCGCCGGCGCGCTCGCGCCACGCCAACCTAAAGGAAAACGCGAAAAACGGGCCCAGCCACCCACCCTATCTTGGTTATGCAGGTAGGGCCGAGCGCTACCGTAAGGAGAGCCGCGAAACAAAAATCCCGTTTTTAACCGCGGAAAGTGGTCCAGGGCTTTAGGACGACTTGTGGGGCCATATACACTCCCCAAGTCGCTTCTCAAGTCAAAACATTGACCTCGGGGGCGTTCTACACCCTCCGAAACTACAAAACTAACAAAATTTTTAAGTGCGGTTCTTTGACAGAAGGCTCTATACACCTTCCAACAAAACATTTCTTGCATATTAAAGGACGTTGGGAGGCCCTACACCTCTCAATTTTAACTGTTTTTAGTTATAGGACTTTAAAGTTTTGACCGTTGGGGGCCTTTTACACCCGCAACAAAGTGAATTAGTCATTAGTTTTAAATTATATTTGACACTGAGAGGCTTTTTACACCTCTCAGTTATTTAATATTTCTTGTGTTGATTTTATTTTCATTTAATTAACGTCTACTTTGAGGTTAGGTTAGGATTACATGAATTTATTTTATTAATTTATACAGGCATTCTATTATTTTATTGACCATCGAGAGGCTCCTCTCCTCTCAAAAAATTTTTAATTACTGCCTTTATAATATAATTGTGTTCTTGTTGACTGTTGGGAGACACTTTACATCTCCCAACCATTTGAGTTAGATTAGGTTGAAAATTATAAAAAATTATTATTGACTGAGTGGTCTTATCTCTTATAATATAAATATGTTTGGCTATAGAACCCCGAAAAAAGGTCATACGGGATCGCAATCTCCGGATATGTCGGAGTCGGTTACGTCACCAACAAAAGAAAACCATAGTACAGCGAATCTTCCTGAAACCCCAACTAATGTGACATTTGTGCTACCTGAGTCAGCTCCTGAAAACCCTCCTAAAATAAAAACTAAGGCAGCACCCGCCCAAAAAACTGCCGCACCACATAAAGAAAAGACGCAGCCCGTACAAGAAAGCTCAGTAGCCGTTCGTAGAGCCTCTTTTGAGCTTTCTAGATCCCCACCGCCGAAACCGAAATATGGCAGTAGATCAGCCGAAGCAAAGGCTTGCCTAATAAGGGCAAAAACCTTATTGGGCGAGTCGCGCAATTTAAAGGCGGATATAAAGTTGGGGGTCTCGCAGGCGATAGAGAGGCTCTACCGACTGGTGCTCGAATGTACAGGATCAAAGGAGCCTGTTAGCAGTCTCTCGTCTGCTTCGACAGTTTCGGCCGAAGACCTCGCGAAGGAGGTTATAGCGGAAATCAGAAACCAAACGGAATTGGTTGCCGCGGCCAGGCGCGACGTGAGTGCCGTCAAAGTACAAATAGAGAAATTAAATGAAAATGTTACACAAAGTAGAATCCAAGATGGCTTCACGTATGCCGCCATGGCTTCGGCACCAAAACCTGGAGCCTCAATGAGAAAGCCAGCGCAGACTGCGCTGCACTCAGTAATGGTCTCCTCAAAAGATGAGGAAGAAACGGGTGAACACGTATTGAAAAGAATAAGAGAGACAGTGAACGCGAAGGATGGATGGGTGAAAGTGGAAAGAGTGAGGAAAGTGAAGGATAGGAGAGTCATAGTAGGATGTGCAACTGAAGAAGAAAAAAGAAAACTAAAAGAAAGACTTGGGAAAGCGTGTGATACATTGAATGTGGAAGACATTGCCAACAAGAAACCCCTGGTCATGCTCAAGGATGTCTTAAGTTATAATACGGACGAGGAGGTGCTAGGCGCACTAGAGCGCCAGAACAAGGCGTTGTTTGAGGGCCTGGGGGAGGAAAGGAAAGAAGTTGAGTTCTGTTTCAGGAAAAAGACTCGTAACCCTCACGCCAGTCACATTGTGTTGCGGGTTCCTCCTAGAATCTGGCAGCGCATGACCGAGGCAGAGGCAGTGCACATTGACCTGCAGAGGGTCAGAGTGGTGGATCATTCGCCACTCGTACAGTGCTCTCTCTGCCTCGGATATGGGCACAGCAGAAGACTGTGTAAGGACACGGCAACAAAGTGCAGCCACTGCGGAGGTAATCATGTTAGAGCAGACTGCGCTGACTGGGTCGCGAACGCGCCCGCAACGTGTTGTAATTGCACACGCGCCGGGCTTGGAGGCTCGGCTGAGCACAACGCGTTCAGCCAGGACTGCCCAGTCAGGCGCAAATGGGATGCGCTGGCGCGATCCAGCATAGCGTATTGCTAAAGTGGTCCCAGGCAATAACGGCGTGACACCCGGACCCTACCTTAGCTTCCAAGCAAATCTACAGAGGAAGGAGCTTGCAACGCAAGAACTAATGATGGAAGCCAGCAAGAGAAAGGTAGCGTTTGCACTGATCCAGGAGCCCTACGTGGGGGGTACGGGTAGAATGAAAGATTATGCAGGAGTCCGGGTTTACCAGTGCACTGGCTGCGGCCCTGTAAAAGCTGCGGTGGTGGTTTTCGACGGCAACATGATTGTAACGTTGGACACCAAGCTAACGACTAACAACATCGTTGTGGCAAAAATAGCAACCAGTGCATGGGAAATTGGCGTGGTTTCATTCTACCTGGAACCCAATCAACCTATCGAGCCATACCTGGACCAGTTAAGAAAGGTAGTAGACGAGCTTGGAACACGTCACACGCTGGTGGGGGGAGATGCGAACGCCAAGAACACCTGGTGGGGGAGCTCGATTACAGACCGTAGAGGAGCAGAGATGGAAGCCGCCCTGGACGAGCTGGATTTGCAAGTACTTAATAGGGGAAGTATTCCAACCTTCGACACGATAAGAGGCAACAAAAGGTACTCCAGTTGCGTAGATATAACAGCATGCTCTTCGGACATGCTGGCATTGGTGGACGACTGGCAGGTAGACGAAGGGGTGACGAGCTCTGACCACAATACGCTTAATTTCAAAATTCACTTAAGGAAAGCGAAGGGTATTATAATAAATAGAACGACCAGAGTATTTAATACAAAGAAAGCGAATTGGAGCGAGTTTCATGAGAAACTTGCACAATTGTTTCTAGAACTTCAAATAAACAAGGCAGAAATAGAAAAACTTAGGGATGGAACACAAATAGATAATTTCACAGAAAAGTTTACGAAAACAATTATAGAAGCATGTAACGAAACTATACCCTTAAAGAACATAATTGATACATTTAAATTACCTTGGTGGAATGAAGAGCTCGCCACCCTGAAGAAGGAAGTCGCCACAAAAAAGCGTCGTATCCGGTGCGCAGCATTAGGCCGAAGGGGCAAGGTTGTGAAAGAGTACCTGGAAGCAAAAGAAACCTATGAGTCGCTTGCAAAAAAGGCCCAAATCGCAAGTTGGAAGGATTTTTGCAGGAAACAGGATAGGGAAGGACTCTGGGACGGAATCTACAGGGTCTTGAGTAGAACCACAAAAAGGCAAGAAGACCTGCCTCTTATCAAAGACGGTATTACTCATGACCCTGAAGAATCAGCCAAAATGCTGGCAGAGACATTTTACCCCGAGGACCATGTGAAGGACGACAATCCCGAACATAGCGAAATAAGGGGAACTGCCGATCAAGTAAATGAGTGGACCAAAAGTGGAATTTTGGATCCACCATTTACCTCTGATGAATTGAATAGCGTCGTCTCGAGCTTTAATCCCAAAAAAGCCCCCGGATCAGACGGGCTAACGTCCGACATCTGCCAGCACGCAATCTCGTCGGACCCCGAGGTATATCTCACCCTGGCAAACAAGTGCCTGGAGCTCGGTTACTTCCCGAAAAGTTGGAAGGAGGCGACAGTTGTAGTTCTTCGGAAACCGGCAAGAGAAGACTACACTGATCCTAAAGCCTACCGACCGATCGGGTTGTTACCGGTAATGGGCAAGATCCTGGAGAAGATGTTGATGAACCGGGTAAAATGGCACGTCTTACATGGGATTAGTACTCGCCAGTATGGCTTTATGCCACAAAGGAGCACCGAGGACGCCCTCTATGTCCTGATGCAACAGATAAATAGCAAATTAAAAGAAAAGAAAATAATAACGATAATATCTCTAGACATAGAGGGCGCCTTCGATAGCGCCTGGTGGCCTGCTATTAGAGTCAGACTGGCTGAGGAAAGGTGTCCCATAAACATCAGACGGGTCATCGACAGCTATCTCCGGGATCGCCGGGTGAGGGTGCGGTACGCTGGCAAGGAGTACTGTAAAAGTACCACAAAGGGGTGCGTGCAAGGCTCGATCGGGGGGCCCATCTTGTGGAATCTGCTCCTAGACCCATTACTAAAAGGCCTCGAAGAACGGGGCGACTACTGTCAGGCCTTTGCCGATGACGTCATCCTCGTCTTCGATGGCAACACAGGACTGGAGATCTCCAGGCGGGCCAACGCGGCTCTCGCCTATGTGCGGGAGTGGGGGGTCAGAAACAAGTTAAAATTTGCGCCACATAAAACCAAGGCCATGGTTATCACCAGAAAACTAAAGTATGACTCTCCACTCCTGACCATGGGGGGAATCGATATTGGTCTGTCGGATGAGATCAAAATCCTGGGTCTAACCATCGACAAAGGTCTGACATTTAACGCACACGCAACCAACACGTGCAAAAAGGTTCAGGGCCTCTACAAACAACTGTGTCGAGCTGCAAAGGTGAGCTGGGGTCTCCACCCCCAGGTCATTAAAACAATTTACACCGCAGTGGTGGAACCGGTGGTTATGTATGCGGCGAGTGCGTGGGCACCAGCCACAAAGAAGCTTGGTGTGCGCAAGCAGCTCAATTCGATCCAGCGGTCATTCGCCCAGAAAATCACCAGAGCCTATCGGACTGTCTCCTCGAACTCTGCTATGATATTGGCTGGAGTACTCCCCCTTGACCTTAGGATCCAAGAGGCTGCAGACCTTTACATGGCGAAAAGAGGAGTATTTCAC
>CM072074.1:15830000-15835000 GCA_036785405.1 Coenonympha arcania | reverse complement strand
TACAAATAGAGAAATTAAATGAAAATGTTACACAAAGTAGAATCCAAGATGGCTTCACGTATGCCGCCATGGCTTCGGCACCAAAACCTGGAGCCTCAATGAGAAAGCCAGCGCAGACTGCGCTGCACTCAGTAATGGTCTCCTCAAAAGATGAGGAAGAAACGGGTGAACACGTATTGAAAAGAATAAGAGAGACAGTGAACGCGAAGGATGGATGGGTGAAAGTGGAAAGAGTGAGGAAAGTGAAGGATAGGAGAGTCATAGTAGGATGTGCAACTGAAGAAGAAAAAAGAAAACTAAAAGAAAGACTTGGGAAAGCGTGTGATACATTGAATGTGGAAGACATTGCCAACAAGAAACCCCTGGTCATGCTCAAGGATGTCTTAAGTTATAATACGGACGAGGAGGTGCTAGGCGCACTAGAGCGCCAGAACAAGGCGTTGTTTGAGGGCCTGGGGGAGGAAAGGAAAGAAGTTGAGTTCTGTTTCAGGAAAAAGACTCGTAACCCTCACGCCAGTCACATTGTGTTGCGGGTTCCTCCTAGAATCTGGCAGCGCATGACCGAGGCAGAGGCAGTGCACATTGACCTGCAGAGGGTCAGAGTGGTGGATCATTCGCCACTCGTACAGTGCTCTCTCTGCCTCGGATATGGGCACAGCAGAAGACTGTGTAAGGACACGGCAACAAAGTGCAGCCACTGCGGAGGTAATCATGTTAGAGCAGACTGCGCTGACTGGGTCGCGAACGCGCCCGCAACGTGTTGTAATTGCACACGCGCCGGGCTTGGAGGCTCGGCTGAGCACAACGCGTTCAGCCAGGACTGCCCAGTCAGGCGCAAATGGGATGCGCTGGCGCGATCCAGCATAGCGTATTGCTAAAGTGGTCCCAGGCAATAACGGCGTGACACCCGGACCCTACCTTAGCTTCCAAGCAAATCTACAGAGGAAGGAGCTTGCAACGCAAGAACTAATGATGGAAGCCAGCAAGAGAAAGGTAGCGTTTGCACTGATCCAGGAGCCCTACGTGGGGGGTACGGGTAGAATGAAAGATTATGCAGGAGTCCGGGTTTACCAGTGCACTGGCTGCGGCCCTGTAAAAGCTGCGGTGGTGGTTTTCGACGGCAACATGATTGTAACGTTGGACACCAAGCTAACGACTAACAACATCGTTGTGGCAAAAATAGCAACCAGTGCATGGGAAATTGGCGTGGTTTCATTCTACCTGGAACCCAATCAACCTATCGAGCCATACCTGGACCAGTTAAGAAAGGTAGTAGACGAGCTTGGAACACGTCACACGCTGGTGGGGGGAGATGCGAACGCCAAGAACACCTGGTGGGGGAGCTCGATTACAGACCGTAGAGGAGCAGAGATGGAAGCCGCCCTGGACGAGCTGGATTTGCAAGTACTTAATAGGGGAAGTATTCCAACCTTCGACACGATAAGAGGCAACAAAAGGTACTCCAGTTGCGTAGATATAACAGCATGCTCTTCGGACATGCTGGCATTGGTGGACGACTGGCAGGTAGACGAAGGGGTGACGAGCTCTGACCACAATACGCTTAATTTCAAAATTCACTTAAGGAAAGCGAAGGGTATTATAATAAATAGAACGACCAGAGTATTTAATACAAAGAAAGCGAATTGGAGCGAGTTTCATGAGAAACTTGCACAATTGTTTCTAGAACTTCAAATAAACAAGGCAGAAATAGAAAAACTTAGGGATGGAACACAAATAGATAATTTCACAGAAAAGTTTACGAAAACAATTATAGAAGCATGTAACGAAACTATACCCTTAAAGAACATAATTGATACATTTAAATTACCTTGGTGGAATGAAGAGCTCGCCACCCTGAAGAAGGAAGTCGCCACAAAAAAGCGTCGTATCCGGTGCGCAGCATTAGGCCGAAGGGGCAAGGTTGTGAAAGAGTACCTGGAAGCAAAAGAAACCTATGAGTCGCTTGCAAAAAAGGCCCAAATCGCAAGTTGGAAGGATTTTTGCAGGAAACAGGATAGGGAAGGACTCTGGGACGGAATCTACAGGGTCTTGAGTAGAACCACAAAAAGGCAAGAAGACCTGCCTCTTATCAAAGACGGTATTACTCATGACCCTGAAGAATCAGCCAAAATGCTGGCAGAGACATTTTACCCCGAGGACCATGTGAAGGACGACAATCCCGAACATAGCGAAATAAGGGGAACTGCCGATCAAGTAAATGAGTGGACCAAAAGTGGAATTTTGGATCCACCATTTACCTCTGATGAATTGAATAGCGTCGTCTCGAGCTTTAATCCCAAAAAAGCCCCCGGATCAGACGGGCTAACGTCCGACATCTGCCAGCACGCAATCTCGTCGGACCCCGAGGTATATCTCACCCTGGCAAACAAGTGCCTGGAGCTCGGTTACTTCCCGAAAAGTTGGAAGGAGGCGACAGTTGTAGTTCTTCGGAAACCGGCAAGAGAAGACTACACTGATCCTAAAGCCTACCGACCGATCGGGTTGTTACCGGTAATGGGCAAGATCCTGGAGAAGATGTTGATGAACCGGGTAAAATGGCACGTCTTACATGGGATTAGTACTCGCCAGTATGGCTTTATGCCACAAAGGAGCACCGAGGACGCCCTCTATGTCCTGATGCAACAGATAAATAGCAAATTAAAAGAAAAGAAAATAATAACGATAATATCTCTAGACATAGAGGGCGCCTTCGATAGCGCCTGGTGGCCTGCTATTAGAGTCAGACTGGCTGAGGAAAGGTGTCCCATAAACATCAGACGGGTCATCGACAGCTATCTCCGGGATCGCCGGGTGAGGGTGCGGTACGCTGGCAAGGAGTACTGTAAAAGTACCACAAAGGGGTGCGTGCAAGGCTCGATCGGGGGGCCCATCTTGTGGAATCTGCTCCTAGACCCATTACTAAAAGGCCTCGAAGAACGGGGCGACTACTGTCAGGCCTTTGCCGATGACGTCATCCTCGTCTTCGATGGCAACACAGGACTGGAGATCTCCAGGCGGGCCAACGCGGCTCTCGCCTATGTGCGGGAGTGGGGGGTCAGAAACAAGTTAAAATTTGCGCCACATAAAACCAAGGCCATGGTTATCACCAGAAAACTAAAGTATGACTCTCCACTCCTGACCATGGGGGGAATCGATATTGGTCTGTCGGATGAGATCAAAATCCTGGGTCTAACCATCGACAAAGGTCTGACATTTAACGCACACGCAACCAACACGTGCAAAAAGGTTCAGGGCCTCTACAAACAACTGTGTCGAGCTGCAAAGGTGAGCTGGGGTCTCCACCCCCAGGTCATTAAAACAATTTACACCGCAGTGGTGGAACCGGTGGTTATGTATGCGGCGAGTGCGTGGGCACCAGCCACAAAGAAGCTTGGTGTGCGCAAGCAGCTCAATTCGATCCAGCGGTCATTCGCCCAGAAAATCACCAGAGCCTATCGGACTGTCTCCTCGAACTCTGCTATGATATTGGCTGGAGTACTCCCCCTTGACCTTAGGATCCAAGAGGCTGCAGACCTTTACATGGCGAAAAGAGGAGTATTTCACCAGCTTCCGGGAGACAGGTCGATAGAGGTGAAGTTGGAATACGCGGCGCAGCATAGGGAGCATCCTGCGTGCGGCGCCGTGATCGGCTACTCCCACCTTGAGAACCCCCAGTCTGACTCCACTGCTGGACAATCCTCTGCAATTACATTAATTTACACAGATGGAAGCAAGATCGAGGGCAAGGTGGGGGCGGCCGTTTCAGTTTGGGAGGGTGGCACGGAGGTCAAATTCATGAAGCTGAAGTTGGAATCGTACTGCACTGTGTTCCAAGCGGAGCTGTACGCCTTGGATGTTGCAACTCAATGGGCCCTAGAGAACATTAAAAGCGAGATCTGGATCTTGAGTGATTCCAGGTCCGCTTTAGACCTTATAAAAAGCGGGAAAGTTTCACATCCATTGGCGTACAGTATACGCAAGAACATAGGTGCGGTGCGGGCCCAGGGGCGCACAATTAAGCTTTACTGGATTAAAGCCCACGCTGGCAATGAAGGTAATGAGCGCGCCGATAGTCTAGCGAAACAAGCGGCGCTGAACTTAAAAACCGCCGCAACGTATGGCGCCTGCCCAGTATCCTATGCAAAAAGGATGATCAGGGCGGAAACGCAAAACCAGTGGCAGCAGCGCTATGACGAGCAAACCACCGCTAGCACCACAAAATTTTTCTTGCCAGATGTTAAAAAAGCTCATAAAATAATGGTGGCCACTGAAATAACTCCCATACTTACACAGATACTTAGTGGCCACGGTGGATTCCTTAAATATTTACATAGATTTAAGTTGAAAGAAAGCCCACTATGTAAGTGTGGCATGAATAAGGATGAGGAACCCATCCATTTGCTGGTGGAGTGCCCAAGATTCGATAGACAACGGCATGAATTTGTTAACAGATTTGACCTAGATCTAAATTCAAAAACGCTTAAAGACATATTTGGAATGAAACATTTTAGGCCAAAATTTATAGAATTTGCAACAAAAATTACAAAAATTATTTTAGAAGAAAACAAGTGATAAAATGAGCAATAGATCATGATGTTACCTAATATTGTATAAAGAATATTGGCAATAACGCAGATATAGTGCTCATAATAATTTGGAAAGATATGAAAATTCAGTCAGGTCATAAATCTAGCTATAGTCCAAATGAAATAAATGCCAGAAGATACACAGATAACGCGTATACAAGTAGACTTAAAAGAAGTAGAGCTTACATGAATAATGTAACAAAATTAGGAATATAAATGAATTATTGTAAAGTTAGATAGAGAAAACTGTAAATAGATAAAGCGAAGTTAAAATAAGAAATATTGTAATGCAATGGTATTCGTATATAAAACAGAACAATAACAAGAAATAATAAAAAGGATTAATAGAAAAGAATAAAGCATAAAAATGTATAAGAAACTAAACACACAGAATAATAAAGTCTCTTGTAACGT